>WBNM01037387.1:0-13162 GCA_013399055.1 Ramphastos sulfuratus
TTGCTGAGGGTGCACTCAGTTTCCCAGACTGCTGGAGGGTTCATGAAGCCCTGCAGCTGTGTGGCATCCTGCTCAGGAGCTTGTTCTCTTGAAAGCTGGCCAACTTCTCATTTTCTACTTCTGAGCCATCCTCAGAGCTGCAGTTCCTCTCAGATCTCTTAACTATTGGTCCCTGCCTTTCCTTACCACCCTCTCATGAGGCTGGGACCAGGCTGAAGCCTGAAGTTGGAAATTTTCCTGCCACACGTGCGCTGTGTGCAGGAGAGGAAGCCAAAATGTTGCAGGCCTATTATTGCTTCTCCAGCAAACTAATGAGGCTGAGCAGATCCAGGACTCAGAGCAGCCCATCCCACAGAGCAGCTGTCCTGCTTGGTGCACCCAAACCCCAGCAAGCAAGCATACACCCAGCTGGCTGGGAGCTAGAATCATAGCATCATAGAATCATAGAATCACAGAATCATAGAATCAAGCAGGTTGGAAGAGACCTCCAAGCTCACCCAGCCCAACCTAGCACCCAGCCCTAGCCAATCAACCAGACCATGGCACTAAGTGCCCCATCCAGGCTTTGCTTCAACACCTCCAGGGATGGGCACTCCACCACCTCCCTGGGCAGCCCATTCCAATGCCAATCACTCTCTCTGCCAAGAACTTCCTCCTAATATCCAGCCTGGAACTGTGTTAAAAGTATCTCTCTTTGTGCTTGCACTTACTGCTTTATAGAAATAGATTTTTCTTTGCAGATACCTGATGAAAATTGAATCTCTGGTCATATGTTCAATCTCAGGCTTCCTGTAGCAGGTACCCAGTGACAGAATCATAGAATCATAGTCAGAGAATCATAGAATCAGGCAGGTTGGAAGAGACCTCCAAGCTCACCCAGCCCAACCTNCCATCACTCTCTGGGCCCAGCCCTCCAGCCAGTTCTTGACCCATAACAGAGTGAATCTGTCCAAGCCATGAGCTGCCAGCTTGGCCAGGAGCTTGTTGTGGCAGAAGGTGTCAAAGGCTTTGCTGAAGTCCAGGCAGACTACATCCATTGGGTGCAGGTAGCTTTCCACTGCTCCCACAGGTCCCTGTCCCAGCCAGTCTAGAAAGACAGCCAACCCCCCTACCCTACCCCATGGCCCCTGCTCTGCCTTTCTCTCGTGGGTACCAGTGCCACTCTGCTTTGCAGGGCCAAGGGGATTCTGCCTTGGAGATGCTAAGGACTCCTACATGAGACCCAAAGTGAATGCAAACCCTCTTGGTCTGGGCAAAGCCCTAAGTCTGTGTTTTCCCCTGAGGCTGATGGAAGCAATGCTGGTTTCTGCCAGCCTGTGGTCTGGTTCTCTGTGCTTTTGTTGCTGCTTTGGGAGTTGAAATGACTTGGAAGGGCAGCTTTCCACCAGCTGGCATCAAAACAAAGGTACCTGCAGTGATCTGATGGCTCCATCGAGTGCTTCTGGCTGCCTTGGTGGTGTGAGTGAGGGGGCTCAGCCAGCACCACTGAGAGGAGATCATGGAATGGTAGAATCATTTTGCTTGAAAAGGACAGAACCACAGAAGGTTGGGAGCTTGGAAGGCACCTCCAGAGATCATCCAGTCCAACCCTCCTGCCAAAGCAGGCTCACTCAGGGCAGGGCACACAGGAACACATCCAGGTGGGGTTGGCACGGCTCCAGAGAAGGAGACTCCACAACCCTCCTGGGCAGCCTGCTCCAGGCCTCCAGCACCCTCACACCAAGGAAGTTTCTCCTCATGTTGAGGGGAAACTTTCTCTGTTCCAGTTTGTATCCATTGTGCACCACCAAAAAGAGATTGGTTCCCTCCAGCTGACACCCACCCCTCAGACAGGGATGGATCAGACACACATGGATCAGGTCCCCTCTCAGCCTTCTCCAGTCTAAACAGCCCCAGGGCTCTCAGTCTCTCTTCATAGAGGAGATGCTCAAGTCCCCCACTCATCCTTGTGGCTCTGTTGGACTCTCTCCAGCAGGTCCCTGTCTCTCTTGAACTGGGGAGCCCAGAATTGGGCACAATGCTCCAGGTGTGGTCTCAGCAGGGCAGAGTAGAGGGGCAGGAGAACCCCCCTAGCCCTGCTGGCCACACTTTTCTTGCTATACCCTAGGATACCTTTAAGACCATGGAGTCCAATCATTACCCAGCTCTACAGCTCATGTACTGAGGCTCATTCACATTTCCATCATCCTCCCAACTTTTCCAGCTGGGACAGTGATGAAGGCCATGTCTTGTCCCATAAGATGAGGAGAATAAGGAGAGATGTGGTTGTTTCTGGAGGGCTGTCTCACAAGGCTGATGCTCCAGTAAGGTTTAGGCAAGAGGAAGTCCTGGCAGAGGATCTGACAGCCTGGATCTGTTGTGTGAAACTGGGGGTGCAAAATCCAGCTCCTGGTGAAGGGCCTGTGCCTCTTGCATGGTGCTGTGCCTCTTGCATGGTGCTGTGCCTCTTGCATGGTGCTGTGCATCCTCTGTGCCCACACCTCCATGAGACAGTTAACATTCACCACCTCTTGGCCCAGCCACGGCAAACAGCTCTGCAGCACTGTGTAGGAACAGTTCCTGTGTGATCTGCTTTAGGTGATCCTGCTCTAGCAGGGGGGNTGCCAGGTCTTGTGCTGGAGGCCCCAGAGCTGGCCCCAGCCCTGCAAGTGATGTCTCAGCAGAGCAGAGGGGCAGGATCCCCTCTTTCCATCTGTTGGCCACACTGCTTTGGCTGCAGCCCAGGGGGAAGGATTGCATCCCTGACTGTTCTCCCAGGGCCAGTGGGGTTGTTAATGCTGACAGTAACACTTCCAAGCCTCCCGTGGTTTAAAATCAAAGACCTCTGCTCTGAATCGCTGCCTTGATGATCCCAAGGGTCTTTTCCACCCTGATTCTGTGATTCTATGAGCAAGGAGCAGATTGAAGGGAAGAACTTGGCCAAGATCCTGACGTGTCTCTGTGTTCATGTGTGTGTGCATGCAACAAACAAGTTAGAGAGAGGGAAAAAAAAAAAAAAAGACAACACCCAACTGGGTGTTATTCATCCAAGTAATGTGTGGGGGGAATCATTTTCCACCAGGGAAATAATTGCTAATTATGTGAGTGTGAAGCAATTTGATCTGCAGAAGTTTTGTTCCTTGCAGCCTGAGGAGTCTCATTTGTGCAGGGGGTGTTGGTGTGCTGGAGGTGGTGTTGGTCCTGTCAGAGCCTTTGAGCCTGAGGCTTCCAGGGTAGCTGCTGCCCTTTAAAATAACTTCACTTTATTTATTAGCTCAAAACTTTCCCAGAGCAAATGACAAATAAAGCCTGTGGTATTTTTCCAGGGCTTATTTTGAGATAAAAGCTATCTGGTGGAAAGGGTTGCTCTGGCAGCTGGACAAGAGGATCATAAATCAAGGAGCAGGGAGAGCTGCCTGACGGATGCAAGATTGTGCTGGAGGCTTTCTCTGGTGCTGGATGAACTAAGGGGGGAGAGCTGCTCAGGACAACGTGGCACAGAGGTGAAGGTAGCTCACTCCCACCTTTACTGCAGCCAGGCACAGGGCAGAATGGTGTGGGGCACAGCCTGGCTCCTGCCCCCCCACCCCTGCAGCCACAGGGAGCTTCTCACTGCTCTGCTGCCAGGACTCGGTGGAGAAAAGAAAATGGAGGTGGCAGCAGAGGGAAAAAACCTCCCTTCTCTGCTCCCTTCTTTGCCCTGGGGTGGCTACACACCAGCAGAGACAGCATGGCCACAGGGCCATGGTGTGGTAGCACTTCCAGCCTCCTGGCAGTGTTAGGAGGGAGCTAGGGCTGGTGAGGATCACAGGCTCACAGGGCTTGGAAGGGACCCAAAGAGATCATCCAGTCCAACCCCCCCTGCCAGAGCAGGACCAGACAATCTAGCTCAGGGCACACAGGAACACATCCAGGCAGGCCTTGAAAGGCTCCAGAGAAGAAGACTTCACAACCTCTCTGGGCAGCCTGTGCCAGGGCTCTGGGACCCTCACAGTAAAGAAATTCCCCTTGTGCTGAGGTGGAACCTCCTGTGCTGCAGCTTCCATCCATTGCTCCTTGTCCTATCCCAAGCAGCAAGTGAGCAGAGCCTGTCCCCTGCTCCTCACCCCCAGCCCTCAGATATTGATAAACATTGATTAAATCCCCTCTCAGCCTTCTCTTCTCCAGACTAAGCAGCCCCAGGTCCCTCAGCCTCTCCTCACCAGGCAGTGCTCCAGTCCCCTCATCATCCTCATCTGCTGGACCTTCTCCAGCAGATCCTTCTCCCTCTTCAACTGAGGAGCCCAGAACTGAAGGCAGTACTTAAGATGAGGTCTCACTAGAGCAGAGTAGAGGGGGAGGAGACCCTCCCTTGATCTGCTGGACACACTCTTCTCAATGCCCCCCAGGATCCCATTGCCCTGCTTGGCCACCAGGGCACAAGGATGCTGCCAGCCTGCTCTCACCGAAGGCCATGTGGCCGAACGCTGTGGCAATCAGAAGGATCTTGGTTACCCTGACCCTTGGAGCTGCTAATTAGGAGTGCTGAGCCCGAGTGAATGTGGCAGGTTTCTGTGTGCCCCAGCAGGGAGATCACAATCCCCACACTCAGTCCTCACAGCTGCTCTGGAGCCCAGGCCGGACAGCACCAGGAAGAACAGGGGTGGCTCGGGGCCGGTTCAGCTCAGGAAGGAAGGGCTGGTGAGGGCTTGTGTTGCAAGGGTGCAGGAAGCTGCATGAATCATTAAAAGCAAGATAAGAAGCTAAAAGCCTCCACCAAACACCCTTATTAACGTGGGTTTGATGGTTGATGCCATTTGACAGGGATGAAACCAGAGGCAGCTGCAGCGACTCAATATCCGCTCACTGCAGCGCCCTGCCCGCGGTGCCCGGCCGCTGACGGAGACCTCCCTGGCACAGACAGGCACAGGGCGATGTGGTTGGCAGAGCAGCTTCAGCTCCCTGCTCGGGGGCTGCCTGCCAGAGGCCAGGCATGGCTACCCCTCAGACATCTGCAGCCAGTCCCCGTGAATGGTTCCCCCCTGAAAAGGGAAGCTGCGAGCTAGAGGCAGTTGCGTTTAGCAGGGAAGGGCAAGCTCAGCCCCTTGCCCACCACTGATGGCTGCTGGGCTGGGGGCCTCCTGCTCATGGCTAGCAGCTGGGAGGAGAGGATGCTCAGAGCAGACCTCTACCACTGCCTGAAAGGAGGCAGCAGTGTGCCCAGGTGGCCAAGAAGGCCAATAGCATCCTGGCCTGGATCAGGAACAGTGTGGCCAGCAGGACCAGGGAAGTCCTTCTGCCCCTGTACTTCGCACTGCTCAGGCCTCACCTTGAGTGCTGTGTCCAGTTCTGGGCCCCTCAGTTTAAGAAAGATGTTGAGGTGCTGGAAGGTGTCCAGAGAAGGGCAGCAAGGCTGGGGAGGGGCCTGGAGCACAGCCCTGTGAGGAGAGGCTGAGGGAGCTGGGGGTGTGCAGCCTGCAGAAGATGAGGCTCAGGGCAGACCTCATTGCTCTCTACAACTACCTGAAGGGAGGTTGTAGCCAGGTGGGGTTGGGCTCTGCTGCCAGGCACCCAGGGACAGAACAAGAGGATACAGCCTTAAGCTGTGCCAGGGTAGGTTCAGGCTGGATGTTAGGAAGAAGTTGTTCCCAGAGAGAGTGATTGGCATTGGAATGGGCTGCCCAGGGAGGTGGTGGAGTGCCCATCCCTGGAGGTGTTTAAATGGAGACTGGATGGGCACTTAGTGCCATGGGTTAGTTAATGAGAAAGTTTTGGGTGATAGGTTGGACTCGATGGCCTCCAAGGTATTTTCCAGCCTGCTTAATTCTGTGTGATTCTGTGAACCACAGATGTCCTCCAAAGACTCCAAATGGGTGTCTTGGTGTGGGGGGGGTCTTGCCCACCACCCCCTCCTTGTTCCTTGCAGGCATTTTGCTGGCAGCCAAGGAGAGGAGATGGAAGCAGAAGCTTTTAAAACACTGGGGAGGACATTAGTAGAAAAGAGGAGCAGGAGCCAAGCTGCTCATCCTTGCTGTTTCTCCCAGGGTCGAGTGGTCATGCTCTGGAGGCAGGGGAATGGGCTTTGGGCAGCCTCAGGGAGAGAGTCTGAGGCAGGGATCATCTCCCACTCCAGGGACTCACCGCCCCCTTCAGTTCCCCTTTAGCTCCCAGCAGGCAGCAGCAGCTCCCTGCACGGCAGAGCCTGTCAAGGCTGTGAGGCAGTCGAAGACCACTCGAAGCAGTCAGAGAGCAGAGCAGCAGTGCTGAGCACGGACAGTTTCAGGCAGGTTATGGCTGCTGGGTAAGCTGTCAGCTCCTGGAGGAGGGCAGCACAGCTGCTTAGCAGCAGCAGCAGCAGCAGCAGCCCTTTCCTGCTGGCTGCAGACCTCTGGCTCCGCCTGACACAAGCAGCTGATCTTAGGTGCAGTTGAGCACACTCACAGGAGTGGTTTCTAGGGTGTATGGGTCCAAGCCTGGGGATGCTCCAACATGGAGCATCTCTCTGCCTTGCTTTGGTGCTTTGAGGTTGAAATCAGGGGATTGAAAGCCAAACCACCAAGTCAGCCAGGAGCAGTTCACAGGCTCACAGGGTGTCAGGGGTTGGAAGGGACCCAAAGAGATCATACAGTCCAACTCCCCTGCCAGAGCAGGACCAGACAATCCAGCTCAGGGCACACAGGAACACATCCAGACAGGCCTTGAAAGCTTCCAGAGAAGGAGACTCCACAGCCTCTCTGAGCAACCTGTGCCAGGGCTCTGGGACCCTTACAGTAAACAAGTTCCCCCTTGTGTTGAGGTGGAACCTCCAAGCCCTTGTCAAAAGCCCCTCCTCAGCTCTCCTGTAGCCCCCTTCAGGTCTTCAGCACCTCCCTCATCTCACTGTCAGTGGCAGACTGAGCACTGGCAATCCATGTCACCATCCAAAGCCAATCCATCCCTGGTGGCAGTGCCAGTGTCCAGTGCAGGCTGTCCTAGCTGCAGTGGCCGGGTGACTGCCTTCTGAGTTAGCTGCTTGCTCGCAGCATCTCAGGCGAGCTGCAGTCAGTTGCACGTGGATTTAAGCCCCTCCAAGCACATGGCTGCTTCTTTGGCTTCAAGGGCTGAAGTCCCAGAGGTTTTCCTGGCATTGTTCTCCTCTGTGAGCTCTCTCCCAGCTCTGGAGCAGGCCACGTTTCCCAAGGATAAAAGGCTGGTGCTAAAGCAGGCTGAACTCGGCGCTGCTGCCGTCTGCGTGAGGTGAGGCTGATCTGGATGGCAATCAGCAGAGCTCAGCTCATGGCACACAAAACAGAATTCTTCAAGGTCTCCTTTACGTGTGAGCAGCTCTTTCAAAGGCAGCTATTTCAGGTTGTCTTCAAAACCTCCTCCCTCCAGCACTGTTTGTTGCCCCATTTTCTCCCCATCCTGCTGCTGAAGGGCTTCAGCCATTGCTGGCATTTGGAGCTGTCACAGGGGTAGGGTCTTGTGTTGGGGGTTGTCACCCTCCAATGCCAGTGTGATAGTCAAATGCATTGCTTCTGCCAGCAGATATCTCATGGAGAGTTGGCTGAGCACATTTTGCTGCAACCCTGCACAGCAAGGAGGTGCAGGAGACAAACATTCCTGGGACCCAGCTTGTGCAGCTTGGTTTGGGAGCATCTATCCAGGCAGCCCTGCAGCTGCATCCTGGGTCAGAGCACCCCTGAGTGAGGCAGCTGGTTCAGAGAGAGTGCAGGGCTCTTGGATGGCCACAAGAGCTGTGAGGCTGTGCTCAGGTTCATGGGTTCATAGATTCATAGATTGACAGAATGGCTTGGGTTGAAAAGAACCTTAAAGCTCACCCAGTTCCAACCCCCCCTGCCACAGGCAGGGACACCTCCCACCAGCACAGGTTCCTCCAGGCCTCATCCAGCCTGGCCTTGGACACCTCCAGGGAGGGAGCAGCCACAACCTCCCTGGACAACCTGTGCCAGTGTCTCCTCACCCTCACTGTCAAGAATTTCATCCTCATCTCCAATCTCAATCTGCCCTCCTCAAGCTTCAATCCATTCCCTCTCATTCGATCACTCCCAGCCCTTGTCAAAAGTCCCTCCCCAGCTCTCCTGTAGCCCACTTCAGGTACTGGAAGGCTGCTCTGAGGTCTCCCTGGAGCCTTCTCCAGGCTACACAGCCCCAGCTCTCCCAGCCTGTCCCCATAGAGGAAGTTTTCCAGCCCTCTGAGCAACTTGGTGGCCTCCTCTGGACCTACTCCAACAGTTCCATGTCCTTGTGCAGTGCTGCAGGTGAGAGCTCACGAGGGCAGAGTAGAAGGGCAGAATCATCCTCCTCACCCTGCTGGTCACACTTTCAGTTTTCCCTCTGCCAGTGTATAGGCTGAAATGTAGATTTGTATAGAGAAAAAAGTGGCTTTTCCATAGCCCTCAGGCTTGAGAAGATCAGACCTCTGGAAGAGCATCAAAGTCCTCTGCCTGTGGGTGCTCCTTCTGTGGAGGTGTTCAGGGCCAGGTTGGATGAGTCCTTGAGCAACCTGGGCTGGTGGGAGGTGTCCCTGCCCATGGCAGAGGGGTTGGAACTGGATGATCTTTGGTGTCCCTTCCAACCCAACCCGTTCTATGAACGCCCTCAGTGAGCAATTGGTGCTGCAGGAATTTTAGAAGCCCATCTGCATACAGTCAGGAAGGGAAAGTGTTGATGCATTTGTTCTGATAAACTCAAGACAGCAAAGAAATTGCTCCAATACAGGCAGGGAGCTCAGGCAGGTTATAAATTGCCCAGTCAAGGCTGTAAATATCACATCTGTGTGTTTTAAAGACCTCTTCCCAGGCCTTGCCTGTGTGGAAGGGATTTGTTTTAATATTTTACCAAAGAATGCATATTTCATCTGCAGGCTGCTGGTGAGGGAAGGGCTTGGTTTGTGTTGAAAAGCTTCTTTCTCCATGAGGAGAGCAAGTGTGGATGAGGCACAGGCATGCAGCCACCACGAGCCAGGACGCTGCAGCTGCCCTGAGACGCGATTGAAAACGCACAGGGCTGGGGTGGGAGGAAAAGCAAAGGCAGGATGGAACAGAAGAGCAGGGAAAATGGAGCAGGTGATGCCTCAGCAATGAGGGGAACAAGCACAGCACTGAGCCTCCCATCAGCACACCAGGGGCCAGCTGAGCCCCGGCAGAGAGAGACCTTCAGACAGCAGCTGCTGTCGCTTCCAGCCGATCTCCTCCCCCCTCCCATGTGCAGGCACTTGCTGATCAGTGCTGGCATGGCATTAGCACACAGGGATCTTAGGTCTGTCTTTGCATCAGGGCCTGTTGGTCCTTCCAGTGCAGGATGGCACCAGGGCCTGTTGGTCCTTCCAGTGCAGGATGGCATCAGGACCTGTTGGTTCTTCCAGTGCAGGATGGCAGAGCTTCAAGGCACATGGACTGGCTGATGACCTTTCCTGCAACAGGAGCAGCTGATGCTGCCCTCTCTTTGCTTCTAAGGAAGAAGCCTCAAACTTCAAACGACTTTTTGACCATGAGGGTAATGAATTCAAGCTGCCTGACCCTGAGGAGTGACTTTCACAGCCCAGCCAGCGTCCACCAAAGTCAAAAGTAAGGTTGGTGCCTGGGATGTGCAGGGCCTCATTCTAATGCAACTGTGTGCTGGGCTGCAGCAAGAGCAGTGTGGGCAGCAGGGCAAGGGAGGGGATTGTGCCCCTTTGCTCTGCTCTCCTCAGACCCCACCTGCAGTCCTGTGTGCAGTTCTGGAGCCCCCAGCACAGGAAGGACATGGAAGTGTTGGAGCAGGTCCAGAGGAGGCCACCAAGATGCTGAGAGGGCTGCAGCAGCTCTGCTGTGAGGACAGGCTGAGAGAGTTGGGGCTCTGCAGCCTGGAGAAGAGAAGGCTGCCAGGAGACCTTGGAGTAGCCTTCCAGGATCTGAAGGGGCTACAGGAAGGCTGGGGAGGGACTATTGACAAGGTCTTGCAATGCCAGGACAAGGGGCAATGGGTTTGAACTGGCAGAGGAGAGATTGAAAGTGGATGTTAGGAGGAAGTTGTTTGCAGTGAGCATGGTGAGACACTGGCACAGGTTGAGGGTGGTGAGACACTGGCACAGGTTGCCCAGGGAGGTTGTGGCTGCTGGGAATGGCAGGGATGCGTGCCCAGCACTCACTACACAGGCAGCATGAGCAGAGGCATGGCTGAGGGACTGCTGAGACTCCTGGAAGCTCCTGAGCAGCTTTGGGAGGACAAGAGGCGCTGAGGTGCCTCTGTAGAGCAGGCTGTGGTGTTAGGCAGAGAAAAGTTTCAGCAGTGTTGAATCAATGCAGTACTGCTCCCCAGACCCCTTCTCCTTGCCCTTGGTTCTGGCAGGGAGAGCTGTGCCAAGCACCCAGAGTCTGAGATGAGCAGGAGGGCCGAGGGGCTGAGCCACGTGGTGAATTCTTCATCTGTTATTCATTCTCCCAGGGCGCCTACAATGCTGTGCAGCGAGCGAGCAGGCGCAACATTCAACCCCAGACTGATGGCTGCTGCCACGTGAAGGCTCTTCAGCCCACTCTTGAGATTCATTCAGCTTTAAATATTAATGGCAGATTGCCTGTTGACAGAAAAAAACACAACACTGAGTAGGCCTATCCATCTCAGCTTGCTGCTGCAGCTCGGGAGGCACAGAAGTTGTGCACTTGCAGCATGGCAGAACCACAGAGCGGCTCCGGTTGGCAGGGACCTCGGAGATCATCTGCTCCAAACCCTCTGCCGTGGGCAGGGACACCTCTCAACTAGGGCAGGCTGCTCTAGGGCTTATCCAGCCAGGTCTGAAACACCTCCAGGGAGGAGATATCCACAACCTCCCTGGGCAACCTGCACCAGAGTCTCACCACCCTCATGCTGAAAAACTTCTTCCTCAGCTCCAGTCTTACCCTGCTCTGCCTCAGCTTCAAACCATTCCCCCTTGGCCTGGCTCTATACACCCTCAGGAAAAATCCCTCTGCAGCCTTCCTGCCGGATCCCCTCAGGCACTGGCAGCAGCTCTGAGCTCCCCCTGGAGCCTTCTCTCCAGGCTGCACCCCCCCAGCTCCCTCAGCCTGTGCTCACAGCAGAGCTGCTCCAGCCCTTGCAGCATCTTTGTGGCCTCCTCTGGCCTCACTCCACAGCTCTGTGTCCTTCTGCTGCTGGGGCCAGCAGAGCTGGAGGCAGGATGGGAGGTGAGGCCTGAGCAGAGCAGAGCCAAGGGGCAGGATCCCCTCTCTTGCCCTGCTGCCCACACTCCTTTGGCTGCAGCCAGCACACAGCTGCCTGCTGGGCTGCAGGAGGGCACTGCTGGCTCCTGGGGAGCTGCTCAGCAGCCAACACCCCTTAGCCTCTTCCTTCAGAGGTGAGACATGGGCTGAGACATGTGGTCTGTGCTGCCTAAGGTGGAAGGGGGGCTCAGGGTCCCTTTAATTACCTCCTGAAGCTAGCAATTAATCTGTGCCTGAGTACTTACCTACCTCCCAACAGAGCTAGCAGCAGGCTTTGATGTGCTGATCTTTACAGCATCCCTGAGCAGCGTGGGCAGTCTCAGCAGGGACTGCAGCAGGTCCCATAGTAACAGGGCTGTTGTTAACATCTGTGGTACTGCTTGGACAACTGGTGGCTCCACTTGCTAGCAGTTTACTTCAGAGCCTACCAGGTGAGTGTTAGTACAGAGGGTTAGTTAAAAAAAAAAAACAAAACCTCCAACAGATCATAGAATCATAGAATGGTAAGGTTGGAAGAGACCTCAAGGATCATCCAGTTCCAACCCCCTGCCATAGGCAGGGACACACCACAACCTCTCTGGGCAACCTGTTTCAGTGCCTCACCACCCTCACTTTCTCAGATGCCTGCTGAGAAAGGCAGGGAGGTGCTGGAGCACCCTGAGGAGTTGCAGGGCTGAAGGATTAGCATAGAGAGAAGCAGATGCCCAACTCCCACCTGGGCTGTATGCAGCTGGCATCGTCTCTCCCCTACTTCCTTCCAGGGTAATGCTGGAGCAGGTTGCCCAGGGAGGTGGTAGAGGCCCCATCCCTGGAGACATTCAAGGTCAGACTTGGTGGGGTCCTGAGCAACCTGATCTGGTTGGAGGTGTCCCTGCTGACTGCAGGGCAGTTGGACAAGACAGCTTCCGAGGGTCCCTTCCAACCCAGTGATGCATTCTAGAGCAGATCACACAGGAACACATCCAGGTGGGTCTTGAATCTCTCCAGAGAGGCAGACTCCACAACCCCCCTGGGCAGCCTGTGCCAGAGTTCTGTCACCCTCACAGGGAAAAAATTCCTCCTCCTGTTTCAATGAAACTTCCTCTGCCTCAGCTCCCACCCAGTGCCCCTTGTCCTGTCACTGGGCATCACCCAGCAGAGCCTGGCTCCAGCCTCCTGGCACTCACCTGCACATCTTTGTCAACATTGCTGAGGTCACCTCTCAGTCTCCTCCCCTCCAAGCCCCAAGCCCCAGCTCCCTCAGGCTTCCCTCACAAGGAAGATGTTCAACTTCATTAATCATTTCTGTGGCTCTAGGCTTGAGGCAGTTCCAGGTGAACCCCAAAGCCATGGGTTAGCTCTTTGGTTTTTTTCTCTCCCATCTCCCTTCTGGCCTTTAGCTGTGCCCATCATTGCCACCTGAGCTCCTCAAAAGGGTCATTCCTGAGATGAGATATGTGTGTGCTGAGCTCAGCAAAGGGTCCATCGTGTGTGCCAGCCCAAATGTTCAACCCACAGCATGGAGCCAAGATGCAGGGAGGTTGTAGCCAGGTGGGGTTGGGCTCTTCTCCCAGGCAACCAGCAACAGAAGGAAGGGAAACAGTCTCAAGCTGTGCCAGGGGAGGCCTAGGCTGGATATTAGGAGGAAGTTCTTCACACAGAGAGTGATTGGCATTGGAATGGGTTGCCCAGGGAGGTGGTGGAGTCCCCATCCCTGGAGGTGTTGAAGCAAAGCCTGGGTGGGCACTTAGTGCCATGGTCTGGTTGGTTGGCTAGGGCTGGGTGCTAGGTTGGGCTGGGTGAGCTTGGAGGTCTTTACCAACCTGCTTGATTCTAAGATTCTAAACCAGAATCCTTTACACTTCTGGCAACCCTAAGAGCTTAGACCATGGAGAATAACAATAGGAGCTTGAAAAGACAAATTTACTCCAGAAGACCTCACTGGAGCACAGCCCAACCCCCACCTGGCTGCAGTCTCCTCTCAGGGAGCTGCAGAGAGCAATGAGCTCTGCCCTCAGCCTCCT
>WBNM01037389.1:0-18158 GCA_013399055.1 Ramphastos sulfuratus
GTGGCCATGGTTGTTCTTTGTCACTGCTTGGCAGTTCCAGTGACCCTTCCACCCTTCCAGGTGGTAGAAGGGAAGTACTTCATCTGAGTATAGCCACTCCTTGTTTTCTGGAATTGGAACTCCCCTGCTACAGCATCTTCTGATCGCTGACAATGTTGTCTCTTCAGCTGTGAAAATAGGGAAAGGTTGTTGACTCATACAACAATACTTTCTAAAGCTGAACATAGCTCTGAGACATGGCTGCTTCATCCAAATTTCTGAGTGGAAGCAGATAAGGGGTAACATACTGCTGATCATCCAGAACTAGCTCAAAAGCACTTCCGGGAAGTCCACTTCTGGATTCCAACAATAAGGAAAAGATGGGCTGCAACCCAGCAGCAAGTTACGGAATTTTTTCCACATCTGCTCAACACATGTGCCCCAGGAAGCAGCACCACCATTTAGAAAAGCACAACCCGAACTGCTTCCTGCTCAATTTATGCCTAAGGGGTGATCATGGGCAAAACCAACTTCATGCAGTTATTCCAAGCTATGGCAGTGTTACTTCTCTCTCTCTCAGAGAAGGAATTGATCTGTCAAGCTGCAGACAGGCCAGTGCTGAGCCTTACTGCTCTCAGCCCTCACTCATGGTTGTATCATCCCGGTAGGACTGCAGACCTGCACATCTCAACCAACTGTCCAGGCAGTCTGTGCTCTTGGTTGGCTCTGCTGACTGTCACCAGACCTGTTCTGCTCTTCTTGGTTTGCTGGTAGAATTTTCTTCTGTTGACAACAAGTTTTTGTTTCTTTGCGTCTTGATGTCTGTAGTGTCTTCTTAAAGCCTCTTGTTTTACATTGATGGGAACTTCCATCACAGGCTAAGTATCTTTCAGCTACTCTTCAAGTACATAGCTGCTAGCAAGGAACACATTCGTTATTCATTGTGGACAGTTTTATGCCATAAAGGCCCTGATCAATGGTTTTTCTTAGATATGCAGTATATTTAACAGTAACTTAAACAGCATCACTGTAACTTAGGTGTTTACTTAAACAGTTTCACTTGGATAGCATCAGTATATGCCCACTGATTGCCCTGCTGGAGCTCCAGGATGATGTGCTTTTCTTCAGCAAAAATGTGGCCTGAGCTTCCTGCAATGTGGCAAAAATACAGGGTCTAAACATACTATTCTTAGCATCCGTGTATTTTAGACATTTCAGTATTGATGTGAAAAACCAGCCTGCAGCTGAACAGAGAACTGGAAAGTCACATGTGATTTTTACAGCTTGGCAAGAGTGTGCTTCTGAAGGGAAGACAACTTGCAAAACTAGTTGTAGCTTTTTAAGTTATCCTTTTTGCTGGTGTATTGTGCTTTTATAGTTCTGATAAATGCTCAGGCCTACTGTAGTTGAGAGAAAATAAGAATTCTTGAAATACTTAAAAAAAAAAAAAAAAGGGAGACTTTCTAGCCTGTAGCACTTAGGAATGGAGAACTGCTCTGATTCCAGGCAGAGCTTTATTATGGAAATCTTCAAAGTGAATGGAAAGCAGCCCACACAGTGTATAATCACTGTTTGCGAGTTTCCTGTGTGGGTTATTAAGTTTAAACTGATTAGGTTACTGACTGCATGCTGGGAACAATCGTTCATTTACCTTTGCATAAGTTGTTCTAAAGTGTGAGTAGGTCTTGTTGCCGAATCAAACATTTTGCATAAAAATGTCATTAGAAAGACACCCTGGTGTTGTGTTATGGGATAATAATTTCAGTAATAAAAATGTGAACTCTGTTATACACAACATAGCAGCTTGTTACCCTATAGAGTCCATAGAAAGCGAGACTGTCACAACTTCCTTGTATAATGTTGCCCTTTTATTGATGGAGAAATATTGTAGCTAGAGGTAGATAATAAATCATCCTGTTAGCTCTTCCCCATTGTCTTGTACACCTCAAGGTGGAGCTGAAAATACCTTGAAATAGAAATCTATGCAACAGCATTAAAAAACTCCCAACTCAATGTATTTCTTCAAGGATGAGCTAACTGTTCATATATATTTTATATTTAATAGTCTGCAAAAATATACTAAAAAAGCCAAAAGTGGGGTGCAGACCATTTATAGTTCCTGCATTTGAAATGAAAGTTCTTAGAACAACTGAAAAAAAAAGTTCAGTTTAACACACTGAATTTTATGATCTAATTTTTTTTGCAAGCTGTATTGATCAAAACTATTCTGGCAGCAGAAATGGAACAACAGAGTAATAGCTGAGCTCCTTCATGCAACCAAATAATAGCATGGAGTAGTAAATGGAAAGCAAGACAAAGAGGACCAGAGAGATCACATAAAACGTGGTATTGCAGAATATTAAATCTACTGGAGATAACCAGTGGCATATGAACAAAATTAAAATAGACAGTCTGAAGCTGTAAGCTGGGAAACATAAATCTGTATCACAGTAATGTTTCCCTAATGGATCTCTCCAATGCATGATGGGTATTTATTTTTAAATAATGTTATTTCACTGCTAACTGACCCTCCTGTCCAGTTCAATTTACATAAGGAATTGAGATGCTTAGAAGGTATGATTTTTGGAGCAAAACCAATTTTTGCAAAGTCACTCTGAAAGACAGAATCAGAACAAGACTTGTTTTGTTTTGACTTAGAGAAGTATTATGATAAACAAAATTCTTAAAATAAAATAACAGAAACCCAATTCTATTGAAATGCAATTCTGAGACCATACTACATCCTCAGCTTGGAGCGAGCTGCATGTCTTTTGAGTCTTGTGCTCCTGTGAAGCTTTAGAGGCTTTAATAGGGCTTTGAGCAAATGCAGGCATCTGCCCACATGGAGTCCATTTCAAGTTCGGAACGTAGCATTAAATTAACTGTATTCATAGAATAGTAGAATCATAAAATTGCTTACATTGGAAAAGACCTTTTAGATCATTGAGTCCAACCATTAACCCAGCACTGCCAAATCCACTACTAAACCATATCCCCAGGTGTCACACCTACAAATCCCTTCCCAAGGCAGCCTGTCCCAGTGCTTGACAACCATTTTGGGGAAGGAATTTTTCCTGATATAATATTTAAACCTTTCCTGGTGTAGCTTCAGGCCATTTCCTCTTGTCCTGTCACTTGTTACTTGTGAGAAGAGACTGGGACCCACCTCACTACAACCTCTTTTCAGATGGTTGCAGAGAGTAATAAAATCCCTCCTGGTCCTTCTCTTTTCCAGTTCCTTCAGTCATTCTTCATAAGAGCTATTCTCCAGATTATTCACCAGCTTCAGCAACTCAGTGTCTGTCTTGTAGTGAGGAGCCCAAAACTGAACACGGTACTCAAGGTGTGACCTCAACAGTGTGCAGTACAGGGGCACTATCACTTCCCTACTCCTGCTGACTATGCTCTTTCTGATACAGGCCAGGATACTGTTGGCCTTCTTAAATGTACTGGACCATAAATAGTGCACCTGTCAATTGCACAAATTAGAATTAAAGAACAGGCAGTTCCAGACTAAGTGATGTGATGCATTGTGATAGAAATGCCAAGGCTTTGGGTAGTGGTAGGAATAGACCCTCACCTTGCTCAGGTGTAGGTAACAACTACATTGCAAGTAACAATGTCATTATTCTTGTTTGCTTTACAGTAGCCCCTGTTTCCTGCAGATGTAGTCCTGCTTAAAAAAGAATATATTTATAGGACTATAGCATGTCACTACCATAGTTTGTGACTGAGCAAAATGTTATTTCTGCTTTGTACTGGTTGTTGTGGTTAGCGCTTGAAACACAAACCCCTGACATTCTAACATATATTAAGTCATATATACATGTACAGTGTTTATACTAGGAAGTTAAACAGTGTCAGGAAACATTTATCATACTGGTATTTGGTTGTCTATATTGCTGAATTATTAATTCAATTAGTTTTTCAATGTTGGCTTGGGCTAACTACCTATCACCCAGAAAACTCTTAGGTACAATTTGGAAGTTTTCACAGTTCAAAGACTATTTCCAGTAGTCATTTTGGGTATTCTTAGCATGTTCTGCATAGAAAGACTGTTTAATAGTATGGGTGCCAGCCTTTCTAGGTTAGTTGGCTTCAGTGCTGGAGGAAGGTCAGAAGCATATTTAATTTATTAGCGTTGAAATTGCTTCACAGTCTGGTAGTACATCACAGCTGTAATGTAGCAATTAGTAGCTCCAGCGCTGGGGAAAGAAATGGCTTCCAAGAAAGCTTTTTTTTGATCTGTAAATGGCCAAGTGAGCAGATGCTATTCTTTTAGGCCAGACTTTAACCAAATTATTCAGAAATGGCTTAATTTTAATGTTCACTTTGTTTCACAATAGCCTGGAAGACCTCCTCGCAGTTCATAAGAGATGTGAAGTGTGCAGGCAGCTGATGTCTCCTTATTGTTGTTAGTTAACCTATTAGGAGATAGCTTTTAGCTTCTAGACTTCATCTTAGAGCTCTGGATGTTGATTGACACAGCACGAAGCACAGGCCTAGTCAAGATGTACTTAGCTTCTACTGTGGCAATTTACCTGTCCTCAACTAAAGCCTTATTACATTAGAATTATTCTTCTGTGGCCAGAGAAGTATAGATAATGACTGCATTGACATTCTAACCAAGTAGTCCATAGTTTTGGTTTGTGCCAAACTCTAGGTGGATGAATATGAAGTTGTAAAATTCTATGTGTGGACTCTGGGTGGAGGGCTGAAGGAAAGACTGGGAGACCACAGCAAGGCTGGGGAAAAGCTGAAGCCTTCCCTGGTAAATCCACATTTGAGCTGTCTACCTAGTCTCTTAATCAATCACAGATTCTACATTTTTCCTTCTTTTTCTTGGCCATTATAAGGTCTGCTTCTTTTAAGGAGGTGACCAGTAAAAATTTCAATAGAGAATATTCGATAGAAAAAAAAAAAAGACAGGAAAGCATGACTCTGTGCCTGAGGGAATTTTTAGTCCAGATACATATTCCTCTTCATATGGCTCCGTTACCTTGCTGTGAAATTCCTATTAAGTAAGGCAATAGCTTCTTTCCCCATTAAACAAGAACAAATGGGAAAATATTTTCACAAGAGTGACCTACTGATTACCATGCTGAAATGTAGGTTCCAAGTCCATATTCTAGATTTATTATTTTCTGCCAAAATTGATTTGGACAAAAAACATAGTAATCACCTAATATGTGGTTAGCAATTTTCCGTCTCATTACACAACCCTTGTATCTTATTACCCATTTAAATGAATACCTGTTAAATGAACAGACCTGCTCAATGCAAACAATTTTTCGATCCATCAAGCCAAAACAAATAGAGGACACCAATAAAGTCTTTACATCACTATACCACACTATAGAATGCAATAAAATTGGATTCCATCAGTGTAATACATCTAGCTAAATGAATATCAAACTTTGTAACATATTCAAAATTACTTTTTTTGTTGGATATCATGTGATTGTGCTATAACCCTAATCTTTCAAAGTCACAGGGAGCTCCAAGAAGGCATTTCACATCATTCTGATAAGATCTTTGATAAGATAGTACTCATAAAAGCGACTCTGCTAAAGCTGGCTGCAATTGAATTTGATAACCAAATGCATCACATTCTAGCCTACTGATTTCTGCCACCATAACTGTCTGCAGGCCTGAGTCTCTTTGAAACGGAGAGAGTATCACAGCAAGGTGCAGTGAACCTGGCAATTTTAGTGGGTTAGGTTTATTTTCTCATTCAATCTGTGATTTAGACAGAATTTTTAAGAGGTAGAAGGAAACTCCTTGTTCTCTTCAGGACAAAATCCAAAGCTGCAGGCTTTAGGAATTTGTTAACATATATAAGTGGAAATTTACTAGCAGGATGAGTGACTGTTCATGTTAGAAACATTTTTAAAGCAATTTGTTTTTAACAAGTATTAGGAGAGGGCTGAGAGGGAATATATATTCTTACTAGGAATCAAGTGAAAGGACAGCAACACTAGAATGAAGCAGTAAGACAAATCCTCAGAAATACTCGGTATTCTAGAATGACAGAAACGGAGTAAATCTGTTTGCTTGTCAAACTTACTAGGTAAAGGGAGTTAATTTCATTTTTTCTAGACCCATACTTGAAGACAGTTGGTAATTTCTGAATTATACTGAATGACCTTGCATGGACTTTCCAACTCCAGTCCTTTCCGTCAGTAGAAGTATCTAACATGACTGCAGTCACATATCTCATTCACTGCATTTGCTGCTTTAGCTGCCGAAAATACTTTAGGTTTGTTGCTTCACTTCCACAACTGGGTGTAGCTGAGAGGCAATTTAATAAGCTATCCCATTGCACTGTTACATGTTTGCTAGCAGCTATGTCCTAGTTCAGATCTTTTAGACCTTTGAAAGCATTTCTGCTTCAGGAAGTACAGCCTTACAATTATAAGACTGAGCTGCAACCTGTCATTTCTGATTGCTTGGTCCTTGCTCCTATCCAGCAGAGAAGGACTTCATACCAATACTTTTATCAGTCAAGATATGGTAATAAAATTTTCTCACCTGAATGGTATCTGACACATTGGTTCTCTTCTGCATGTTGCTCTTGGCTGAAAGGCATGTCTAGCCTCTCAGAAAAGACTTGAAGCTTACATACTCTTTGTTTCCTGAACCTCTTGCCTTTTACCCACATTCTAGCTCTAAATTATATGCAGTTTTTGCATTGTGAATGATGGAATGTGGAGCCTCAAGCATGACATCTGTGAGGAAGTAATGAGATCATGATCTTAAAATAGTTGGAATTTATGCTCTAATCTTAGCAGAAATTTTCTTAGTTCTGTCCTGGAAGAAGAATATTATGAGCTTTGGTCCACATTACTGGTATTCCATATGAAGTGTGTAGATACTCTGGGGAGTGCAAAGGAATGCTCTCTATGCCTGTCTGTCTGTCTGTCTATCTATCTATCTATCTATCTATCTATCTATCTATCTATCTATCTCTGTTTTTGACATAGTATGTTCTCATTTACTGTCCAGCTTCTAGGATGCGTGTGAGTTTTGACAGTAGTGGTATTGACACTTTTCTGCTTCAGTAATAACTAACGCATACACATGCAGAAATAAACCAGAGTGAAAGAGTTAGGAACAAAGATCTCAGCAAAAATGGAGCTGCACTCAAAACCATTACAGCTTTTAAGGGAATCACCACCTTGAACTGTTCTAGAGGATAGTTTGTATTTGTTACACATGAAATTTCTCTCCTTATCTAAATTACTGGTAATTTTGTGTGCAGGACAGACTTTGATATTATGATGATGTTGACATTGACATTGTGTGCATCTGGTTAGCTGCTGATGGTCATCTGCTCTGATAAAATCTGCTCTTTTCAGGGTGATTACATATTTTTTATGCCATGAATGTGCAAAAGAGAATTGAAGTTTAGAAGAAAAATCTCTGTTGAAACAGGCTTGTCACAGTTTTCCCTTGTACTATTTCTCACTATAATCATAGTGTGACTGGTACAAAACCAGGAGCTCTTAACTATTTCCCAATGAACAAACCAAGTGGGAACAGTCAGTCTGCAGTGAAAATGGAGATTCATGTCTTGGCTGCAGTGAGTCCTTAACTGAAAATAGAGAGTAGCATAGTTCAAACTGAAAAGCCTAAGTATGTTCATCTCATGACAGACAATTATTCAAAGTAATCACTTCCTTTTGTGATATGTAGGCATCTTAGATTCGTGACACACTTCAAGTTCCTAGCTAGCATTTGATGTTGACTCTCTGCCATGCAAAATAATTATTCATCTGTTTGTTACTCACACACTTTTCAAAGTTTGAATGTCTTGTTTCATGCTGATGCAGAAAAGGAAAAATTTCAAAAGAAAACATTCTTCTTGAATGTTTGTGTACTTTAGCTCTTCCTATATTTGTGTACTTAAGCTCTTCAAATCCATTATTCTTCAGCTTTCCTTATTTTGTTTTTGTTTTTGTTTTTGTTTTTTACACACAGCTAGAGTTACATGCATTAACATGTCAAAGAAAATACAGACATAGGACACAGTTCACATAAACTTTATTTGAGGCCCATCAATATAACTCTTGAAACAGGACAGAAATTATATCCAACCTATAAAGATCAAGACTGATCTTGATTTAAAGCAAACCCAAAAATAGACAACCCTGTGCAACAATTAGAAGTATGTATTACAGATATCAGAAGCCTTTTAGAGTGCATTTTCCCTTGGACATATCTAGGCTTTAATACCCTTTATTGGGAAGTAATGGTCTAAAAGAAGTTGATGCTAAAATGCCAAAACCACTACAGGTTCTCTGGGAAATTTTTTCTTACTTTCTCTCTTTCTCTATGTATACTTACAACTTTGTTACTGAAACTGAACACTATTTTTGTTCTGAATGAAATAAAAGATGTGAAAGCAGAGAAGTCCTGTTTTCTGAGTTAAGCAAAGTTTTATAGCCTTGTGATAAACCTCAAGCAGCAAGGAATTGTGATGAAAACACTGAGATCTTTCTAGCTACATAATACAGTTACTAGGCACAGAGCCATGCAGGTATGCACACACATACTTTAAAATAAATGTAGTCGAGCAGAATAAAATAAATTTTATAGGAGCAAACGCTGAGCTAAGCTTTTTAATTCAAAAAGTCAGCTTGATTAAGGAATCAGACCACCCACTGCTGGAATAGAAATGCTTGTGCCATATATTATACAACTTTGATATCCACAGGCTGATATGAAGTAGTGCAAGGTAGAACTCTGCTGACTGGGTAATGAAAAAGAGATGCATTGAGGCAATAAAAGAAAGCCAAACAGATTTATTAATTCATGAATTTATATTCTCCGTTGCCAAAATTTAAATCTTCCTGTACAGAAGTCTTCAGCATGTTCACATTAAGAGTTCAAATCATTAAGCTGCTTGCATACATGATTAACTCTACCCCTATTTATTAGAGGAATCTAAACATGTGCTTAACATTTACAAATGCTTATAAGCCTGACTGAATTAAGATCTACATATTTGATCTGAAGTCCTTTGTCATCACTGTGAGTCTTTCTATCAACCAGAAAGACCTTGTTTATGAAGGAGTTAGAACACCCTCCTAAATAGTCATCATACCACAAAACTAAGTTTAAAATGCTGGATTAGCTGTAGCTCTGGGTACTTAAAATCACTGGGCTTGATTTGGACTACTTGTGCCTGAGGCTGTCACCCACACTGAGCAAAATAATCTATGCCAAACAAATCTTTACTAAAAAAAGACTTACTGGCATAGCTGTCAATCAAAAGCAACTTCATGCCTCTGGCTGATTTAGAAGTTTTTTGTTTGAAACTAGCCAAAGTTTTAAAGACAAAACAACATTGAGGTGTTCACTGGGGACTCAATTAAAATTAAATTAACATTTAATTATGTACACTTTTTGAATAGAACAAATATGATGGCTTTTAAGTAAAAAATGTATAGCTTCTCTAAATGACAAAGTTAATTAGAGTACTTTTAAAGTTACCTCTTTAGGCCATTTTAAAATTAACCATCATTTGTCTTCTGAACCCATCTTTCAGTCCTGAGAAGAGCGTATTTAATCATCAAGTGTCAGATCTTCTCCTTATACCCCTTCCTCTTTGATAAATTTATTTCTTAAGAGTTTAGCTTCATGTTTACGGAACATAATTCTAAAACAAGAAAGCCTTTTGAAACCTTTCAAATTGCATACAGGTCAAACTCTGCTATGTACATCACCCTAGACCTAAATACAAAGCAAGAGTTTAATGTCTTAATAGGATACAGGATGTTCTTTATTGACATTTGATCTATACTAGCAGCACTTTTGTCAAGTGTATAGCAAATAACCCAAACCTCAAACAGAATTCATCTAAGCCTGCTGCGAGCCTTCATATATACAACACTGACATAATAGTGCCTGACCTGCTCCCACCACATAATCTCTTATGTGTTCTAGGTATCTTGACAGTTGAATTCCTTATATTATGAATGAATCTGACTACAGAAATGCCTATGAAAGCCAGACTATAGAGCCATCTCTAATCCTTACTCCACACCATACAACATTTAAAAATTCCTGTAAGGAAAGCGTCCATACTTGATTCCATGCTGTGTGAGGCTAAGTGAATTTGACAAAAATGAGAATTATTGCCTTACAGGAATTTTACACCAAAATTTACCATATTTTAACTCTTTCTACTCCTACTGTATAGTTGGAGTATCATCATTAAATTAAATCAATAAAACAGATAACTTCTCCTCTTGAAATGAGAAAGTATAGCTTCTGAAAAAAATAAGATGCTTTTAGCTTCCATACAGAAGTTTATATTCGAAAGAAACTGGATATCATATTAAGGGTTCCATAGAATACTGCAATTTCAGCATAATAATGTAATTAGAAAATACCCTTTAAAAGTGCATGGAGAAATACAGACAATTTGTTTTAATCTCACCCTTACAATGAGAGTGGTTTCCAAAAGGGCCAATCGAATCCAGTGTGAGGTTTATCAATGCATTCAGTGGTTCTAATTCTTTTGAGGCCATCTAGGTTTTTCTCCTTCATGGTAGTATTTATAGAAAAATGTTACCATTTTTCTCAGCAGCCAGAATCAAGAAACAAGTGAAACAATTGACACTTGACCTAACAGTTATTTTCATATATGATTCATCCTTCTGCAATGTGTCTGGAGCCTGAAATGCTACAAATCAAAATTCGGTCTTGTAGTCCAAATTTGGAAAGTGCGAAATATTAAAATTCAGAATGACCATTACTTAAGAAGACATTTTTCCTACTTAAAAAAATAATTTGTGTAAACTATGTTGATTTTATTATTGTCTCTGTGCAAATAACACTATCATTTCTATCATTTATATATGATAGTCGAATACATGATACACTTTGATAGGTAACAAGAAATAAAGGATAGTCTCTGAACCACAGAAATCCTACAGAAAACCACAGAATCATAGAATCATAGAATCGNATCAGACAAAAATGTACAGTGAGATGCATATTGCTGAACAGTGAAACTCCATGTTTAACACTAGTTTGGTTTCAGTTGGATCAGTGTGAGGTATTTTTTATCATAGAATCATAGAATGGTAAGGTTGGAAGGAGACCTCAAGCATCATCTAGTTCCAACCCCCTGCCATAGGCAGGGACACCTCCCACTAGCACAGGTTACTCAAGGCCTTGTCCAACCTGGCCTTGAACACATCCAGGGAGGGAGCAGCCACAACCTCCCTGGGCAACCTGTTCCAGTGCCTCACAAATAAAAGACTCAGTTGCGTAAAAGGAGAAGGAAGGTAATGAAGAAGCAAAAGATACAGTTTGACATGAGTGAGTTTATTTATACCATTATTATGTCTCAGGTCAATTAATTACTCATGGCTGAATGGAAGAAGATAAGAATTAATTTTACTAATTTTGTTTTGTATTTTTATCATGGTTTCCTTCAAACACTTATGTAGCACTAACTGCATATGTTGTTATCGGTCTCCCCCTAATAACCTTTGAATCTATGAGTTTATTCAGCCAAATCTGCCAAGATGGTTTTCAAAAGGGTGGGATGGTTTCAGAACCATTTCTATCAGTTCTGTGAATAAGCAGGGCATGAATATCTGTTTAAATCCTACAACATTTAGAGTTATAGCATGAGTTCAGTCTCTTGGAAGACATCATAGTTTCCCTTTACAGAGTAACCCTGTGAATGATCCCTCTTTGGAGCTGGGAAAAATTAAATTGGAACTTACAAATTATTTAGCATCATGCAGTACTGGATTTGATGGTCACAAATGCAAAGTGAATTGGTAAGTGATGTCAAGACTGGGGGCAGTCTGGACTTCAGTGATCGTGCAGTGGTGGAATTTGCAGTCCTAAGGGGTACAGGACAGGCAAGGAGCAGAGTTAAGACTTAATTTTAGAAAAGCAAAGCTCATTAGGGAGTTAGTCAGTAAGATCCCATGGGAAAAGATCCTCAAAGACAGAGGAGCAGAACAGAGCTGGCTGATATTTAAGAACATGATCCTTAGACTGTGAGAGCTCTCAATCAGACAAGGAAGGAAAGATTAGCGTTGCAATGCTCGATATCAATATAGACAGGGGGCGGGGGGGATGATGAAATTGAAAGCAGCCCTGTAGAAAAGGACTTGGGGGTAGTGGTGGGTGAGAAGCTGGACATGAGGCAATAATGCACAGTTACAGCCCAGAAGGCAAATTGCATCCTGGGTTGCATCAAAGAGAAATGTGGCCAGCAAGTTGAGAGAAGTGATTCTGCCACTCTTCTCTGGAGAGACCTCATCTGGAGCACCTCTCCTATGAAGACAGGCTGAGAGAATTGGTGTTGTTTAGCCTAAAGAAGAGAAAGCTCTGGGGAGACCTTATAGCTACATTTCAGTATCTGAAGGGGATTTACAGGAAGGCTGGAGAAGGACTGTTTAGAAGGGCCTGTATTAGAAGGGCCTGTATTGATAGGACAAGGGACAATGATTTTAAACTGCAGCAGGATAGATTTGGGTTGGACGTAAGGAGGAAGTTCTTTATAATGAGGGTGGTAAAATACTGGAACAGGTTGCCCAGGAATGTGGTTGAGGCCCTGTCCCTGGAGACATTCAAGATCAGACTTGATGTGGCCCTGAGCCACCTGAGCTGGAGGTGTCCCTGGTGACTGCAGAGGGATTAGACAAGATGACCTTCGAGGGTCCTTTCCAGCCCAATGCAATCTGTGAATCTGTGAATTTATCACTTACCTGTAAATACCTACAGTGTAGATGTGTACTTCTGAGCTTTTAGTAATGCTAGTCAGTAGGGAGTAAAAGGCACTGCAAGGGCACAATTTGTCTGACTAGCTTTAGACAGCTATTTCAGGATGAGATAAATTGTGCCCTCGAAATGCCAACTTCTCTCCATTGACAGCAAAAGGCAATCTAAGGCAACTTACTCAACTACAGATGGTTGTTTAAATCCCAGTCAAAATGCATGGGAAGTCAAGGTATTTATTCCTCAGCTACTTAATAGAATTTTAACTCTGGAAAAATGTTTCCTATGCTCATCACTCATCTGAAAAATAATGTGACATTTTGTAATTTGCTAAAGAATTTGAAAAAAGCTGACTTGGTTGTGTATTTCTCTGATGGGAACAAGTACGTTGTCTTTCCATTATCTGTTTAGATGTTTGTTATATGTTTGCATATGCACACAGAGGGGCACTGCAGAGTTTGCTTGGCCTCTTGCTGCCTTGGGCTTTGGTTGTGTGATTGTGTCATGTAGAATCTCAGCCTGATGTATGTACCAAGTAGTAGAGATAAAGTGAGGGGATAAAGACCATAGCTCAAACTTGCAGGTAGAACTTGTTGCCTTCAACTGGGATTCTGTAAAACCTTCACTAACAGCAGGGAATCTCTCTGGTAATGAGTCCTCTAATGTGTGGGCTCAATAGTGGTGGATGAGTCTAACCAGACATTAAAGAAGATGTGACCAGCTGCCTGCAGTTGTTCAGGCTATGGAAAGAAGATATACTCTGGCTCTGTATTACAAGTATGTGAGCTACAGATCTTGTTTCAAGAAAATGCAAAGGAGTGCTCATTCTGAGTGCGTAGAACTGAACTTAAAGTTCTGCAAAGACTTAAAGTGTGTGCATAATTAGACATAATATCTATGTATTATATACAAACTTGTAGCTCCATTCCACTTTGCATGTATACTTAGGTTTAGTAAGTGCATAGATGTGGGAACTATTATCAGAATATTAGCCTGAGTCAGATTAGGGAAATAATCTAGTAGTCAGCACTCTTTTTTTTTTTTTTTTTTTTTCTTTTCCAAAAGAGTATAAAGAATTAATCCCCTTCCTAATAATTTAATAATTTCAGTGAATGATCTTCTCTTGTTGCTATAGCTTTCCTACATGAAATCCCCAAAAGAAAACAATGGACTAGCCGAAAGAATCTTTATATTTTCTGTGAGCTCTCTTATTCTGTTACTGTAAGCAAACTAAAAGAATGGAAGTAATTTGGCTTGGTAATTTATGATAATAGGCTTATAAGAAATGCATATATAAAACTATGTTTGTAATTTAAAAACCTCTGCAATTCTGAATTGATTTCTTTATCCACTTTTCTTGATCCTCACCTCTTTTCCTCTATTTGCCTTTTCATCCTTTCAGAATTAACTTCACAGTGTTTCCCATCACATTTCATTCTATTTAGCTTCTCTTAGACATCATGGGGATTATTTTTCTGTGGATTACAGACTTCAGATTTCAAACTCTGAAGAGTTGTGATATGACTGCTATCATTCTTTTCTTTTTTTTTTACTCCTGAAAGTTGTCTTGTTCATTTAGATCAGAGCAAACATATGTTATGTTGGGCTCTAACAGTTCCTCCTGTAGTTGAATGAGTGTCAAGGCTTAGGGCTGGGCTGCCTAGTAGATGAACAGCAGATGCTCTCTACTAATTCCTCTCCTTTCCCAAAGGGGAAGAGAAAGGGGATAAAAGAGAGAGATAATGAAATAATTAAAAAAAAGAAATATATACAAACTCCATATTGAACACAAGCCCCTGATGGCAATTATGTCATTGTCACCACCGATACTGTGGGCAGGAACTGGAGAAGCCTCAGATTGGGCTCAGCATCATACTGGAACCAGATTGAGGAGATGGGTTCAAGAAGTGGATTCAGGAACACATCAATCTGGATAGAAGGCAGAGTGATCAGCCTTGGATGCTGACCATTGAAGAAGAGAGCTTAACCCTTGGGGTCCCTCATGACGTATATGGAATATCTTGTTGGTCAGTTTTGGGTTGCCCATTCTGTCTGCTCCTCCCCACAGGTGTGACCTCTTGCTTTGCAGCACCTCAATGTGGTACACAAGATTTATCAGGGACCTTGGCCTCTGTAGGAGTAAGTATAAGCAAGAGCCATTCTCCATACTGATCTTTGCTACTAACTATAAACATCAAGCACTATCGCTTCTGGAAGCAGATGCTGTGTGCAAATACGTGCCATTAACTTCAGAAAGTGCAGTTACCTTGAAGAGCTCAGCTGAAAAGTAGAACCACTGAACAGAATTGGTTCTGTTCCAACCTCAACCAGGACAACGAGTGAATCTTTTTTATTGTGGGGCACTTAGACGCTGAAGTAATAGGTATGACTGATAATGGCGATGGAGACACAAACTTCCAGGAGGAAATTAGAAGCCCTCGTTCTCTAGCAAAGTAAAAGTAATTGAAAGGATTTTAATTACCGTGCCTGAGCAATGTGGTGTTTTCACTGGCATTTGTCTTTATGCATGTAGAAACCCATGCTCAGCAATTAATTATATGTTCTAGTTTCCAGCTTTACTGGTCAGAGTATTTATCATCAGGAGTTAGGCATAGAACTACAGCATTTCAAAGCCAGAATAAGAGAATTTGGGGCAGACACCTGAAAAATGCAATTGTGTTAAACAGCCAAGGACTATTTAGGGAGTTTCCATGATCTTAGTTGAGTTTCCTCTGAGCATGCAAAAACATTCTCAGTTTCTTTATAGATCCTCCCATCAAAATAATAATTTTTATCAGCAAGATGAGACAAAACTTGGAAGAGGCTGTGATGATTTGGTGGGCCTACTTTAGTTCAGGAAATTACAGATGTGACAGAAGTCACTGGATGGTGGAGTTTGTTACTTTATTTTTTCACACTACACAGAAGAAAGGCTCCTGACTTCAAAACCTGATGACAGCTTGGAAGGATTGGAAAAATCCTGTTTGATCCAAGCCATTTTTTTTCACTTTTAACAGTTTTTAAAAAATTGTTTTTAATATTAAATAAATATTAACACAAAATGATAACAATGTAGCAAGATTATTGGGGAAAAGAAACTTCTTGCAGTTACATCTGAGTGTTTTCTTTAGTTCTAAGTGCAAAGTTTTGGTGAATAGCTTCAGTACAGAAGAGAGAGACAAGTTTCATGTGAAAGAATTAGATAGGCTATGGTTAAACCAAAGGATTTTTTTTATGCACATGACTTAACTTCCCACAATCACTTAGAACTAAAAATACATTTCTCAAGGGTTTTATGAAAAGGAAAAGAAACAGTACAACAATTTCAAGATGAACATAATTTTTTAAAACAGTGCTTATTTTATTTACTGTAATAGACAGGGAACAGCCTGTTCACGTCAGGGAGCTCTCTTTTACATATAAACACAGCTTCTTCAACTACTTTGCTGTACTGCAGGAACAAATGAAATGATGAACACAGGTTGTATTAGGCAAAACCCCCAGGAAATTGGTAGGTACAGATTCTAGCAACTTGACTAGTGGAGTGTTAATGATTAGTTTCTTTTTACTGTGTATTACATTTTCTCCAGGATTAGTGGCTAAGATAAGCATCTGTCTCTTTTTTTTTTTCCTTTTTAAAGTGTTATTGGCATTATAAAGCCAAACTCCAGAAGAACTGCAAATTTAGTGGCTTTTTGCTGTTATAATTATATGTTGTGAGTCTCTAGCAAATGCCTGTAGATAATTGCTACATTTGTAGTCGTAGAGGTGGGCTGAAAATGAAATACGGAGTACTACCGAAGAAGGAGGTATTACAAAAGATATGAGCAATAAATTACTGTGTTTGCTTCAAGCTTGTAAAAGACAATGCATTTTCCAGTTGCTTTGTTCATTCAGCAGTTTTGCTGTGGACAGATGACATTTTTACACAGTCAGAAGAATAATCATCGATCTGTTAGACAAAGACTCTCTGGTCGTGTGCTATAATGACCATTATATCCTAGAGAATGGAACTGTTCCTCTCATGTAGGAAAAAGAAAAGATATTCGTATTTTCTTACTTATTTTTACACAATTCAAGGTTGTAATTTTTGAATCTCTAGTTCAGTGACAGACTCCTGTTTGGGGAATGAGAAATGGCTTGCCATTTCTACAGCTCTAACTTGCTTCCTCGGCAAGTTCTCAAGCATCCACCAGCAGAATCATATTACCGGAGGTCACGGAAGAGGCTTCTTCTGACAGTATGCATTATAACAGAGAGTCATCATTGTTGCAGCTGTAATTTTTATTAACATTACTCACAACCTGTAAATGCCAAGAGTAATTCAGAGCCAAACCCTTTTCTCACTCTCCTCCCCACAACTACTTCCCCATTTTCCTGCCAGCTTGCTTATCTCCAGGGTTTCTCTGAAACACTGACCTGCTAAATTAGAACAGCAATTGCAAGTAGATTTATTTATCTCTGAAAGCCTTGTTGGCAGTCTTTTCACTTTGTTGTGAAGTAACTTCTGCATTGGAAGAGCATTTAATATGATACTGTTCTGTTCATCCTTCTTTTATCACACGCACAGCTTTCTTATAAACTCCAGAGCTTTATTTTGTTAATTGCCAGTATGATTAGTTACTCTTCTGTGTATTGAATGTTATCTGAAGTGTTTGGTGTGCTCTTCTTTCTGGTGCTCAAATTGTATTGCTGTAAGGGCTGAAAAAACAGTGTTTTTATATGTTAGTATTTTCTTTCAAGATTCGTGAAGAACTCTTGCAACAGTGTTTCGCAGTTGTCTCTGGGAACATCCGTGTGGGTGCAGATTTCTGCACTTCTTCAAGGCAGCTCTGTCCTGGGAAGCTAGGGCAGAAGGCAGCATAGCAGGGCTATGAAGCAAACTGGTGCAGAGGGTGGTTTGCACAGTTAAGAGAGGATAAACACAAGGCACTGCATGCACTATGAATTTGCTGCAGAGAATTTGAGATCGGTTGGGAAGACTGCAGGTGTACTAATGTAGACCTGTGGCCCAAATAATAGACTGATGCCTCTCCAAAGACTTCAGTGGCTTCAGTGTGGTAACATGAGAATGTGTTACTGAGCTGGCTTGTTTCTGGCAGATCAAGGCTTGAGTAAAAACACACTTGTGTCTTTCTGCACATGCCTATGTGGAATTATCCAAAGAAATGACTGGGCTTCAAATCAATGACAGATTGAGCTCATGAGTCAGGTGAGACACTAAATTGTTCATGTTAGTGGGCACTCAATGCCCTTCACCAAAGGTGAGCAACCAAATCCTAATTCAAAATGTAAATGTAAATTGTTAATCCAAGCCCAAAATAAAATGCGCTGTCTGTTAGACCTCAAAGTATCTCTTCCTGTTAACCTCTTACCTTTACATGACAACATGTGAATTCCAGGTTGCTTTTTTCTTTTCTTTTTCTTCC